>CAJQZP010000225.1:0-12949 GCA_907164705.1 Parnassius apollo | reverse complement strand
TTTAGATTAAAAAGTACAAAAATTAATGTTTGTAATTAACAAAGGGAAAATTTTCGGAGAGGTGCAGTGCTTCATGTATTCAATTGAATGGCAAAAAAGAGGATTACCGCATGCCCACATTCAAATATGGCTTAAAGAGAAGTTGCGGCCCAGCCAAATAGACGACATAATAAGCGCTGAGATTCCGGATCCTTAGCAAGACAAAGAATTGTATGATACCATCGTCCGAAATATGATTCACGGTCCATGTGGAGCACGAAATTCAATATCGCCATGTATGAAAGAAGGAAAATGTACAAAGAAATTCCTTAACAGCTATTAAAAGAAACAGTGCACAATGACAATGGCTACCCTTCATACAGACGCAGAGCTCCTGAAGATGGTGGCAGGAAAGTTAAAATCAAATCTCGCTCTGGAGCGCTCGAAACCTTAGATAACAGCTGGATTGTCCCGTATTCGCCCATTCTATGTAAAACATTTAATGCCCTCATTAATGTAGAAGCATGTAGCTCTGTCCGCGCAATCAAGTATATCTGTAAGTACATAAATAAAGGAAGCGACCAAGCAATATTTAATCTCAGGAATGAAGTTGAGGCAAATCCCGTTAATGAAGAACAGAACTTTCAAGCAGGGCGTTATGTAAGTAGTAACGAGGCAGCGTGGCATCTCCTTGGCTTCCCTTTACACGAAAGGTACCCAACAGTTACTCACCTTGCTGTGCACTTAGAAAATGGAGAGCGTGTATATTTCACCGAAAGAAATTTCCAAGAAAGAATTGCATCACCGCCAAAAACTACACTAACATCTTTGTTTCAACTTTGTCCAACTGACCCCTTTGCAAAAACGTTGTTATATTCTGAAGTCCCCCCGCTATTATACTAAGAACACATCTAGGAAGGAGTGGAAACACCGTATTTAAGGCGCGCCTGTTGAAATTGGCCCGGTGTAAAGACAACAGATGACCTTGGTCGTGTGTATACCGTCCTTGTAACTTATTTTGAATGTTTCTGTTTACGATTGCTGCTGCACCTTGTTCGGGGTACTACAGGATATAAAGACCTTAAAACTGTCAACGGTCTGGAATGCGCAACTTATAGAGAAGCATGTGAAGCTATGCATCTTTTAGAAAACAATAATCCCAGGGATGAAACCATGGAGGAAGCTATGCAGTGCCAGTCACCAGCCAAAATTAGGGATCTTTATGCAACTCTCATATCATCTTGCGTGCTATCTAATACACATGAATTGTGGGACAAATATAAAGAGTACATGGCGGAAGATATTTTGCGAAGGTTATAGCAGACACACGCGAACTTGACATAAAATGAACACATTTATAATGAAGCACTTGAAAATATTGAAGATAAAGTAATGGCAATGGTAGGCAAAAAATTAATCGACTTTGGAATGATAAGCCCTCAGCGAACAACCGAAAATGAACTAAGTGATGAAATTATACATGAAACAAACTACGCTATACCAGCTTTGCAGCAGCATGTAGCCGAATTTGTTCCCCGTTTGCTTCCCGAACAAAAACGAGTTTTTGACAAATTATTAGGACAAATTGAATCTGGAAAAAGGCGCACTTTTCTTTTTAAATGCCCCTGGATGAACTGGTAAGACATTTTTGTTAAATTTATTATTAGCGCAAGTACGAAAAGATAAAAACATTGCTGTGGCCGTAGCTTCCTCCGGTATAGCCGCCACGCTGCTAAGAGGGGGCCGCACTGCACAATCTGTTTTAAAACTCCCTCTAAATCTAGCCCAAGAAGAATCGCCGATCTGCAACTTTAGCAAAAATAGTGCACGAGGTATAAACCTACGACAATGCGAACTTTTAGTGTGGGACGAAAGTACAATGTCCCATAAAAAAGCTGCAGAAGCACTAAATCGAACGCTCCAGGATTTGCGCAGCAATACCGATGTCATGGGAGGAATGGCGCTTTTACTGGCTGGTGACTTTCGCCAAACTTTATCTGTCATTTAAAAGGGCACACCTGCAGATGAAATTAAAGCATGCCTCAAGTCGTCTATTTTATGGAACAAGGTGACAAAATTCAGTTTACGAATATGAGAGTGCATTTGTATAATGATATCAATGCTGGAAACTATGCTGACACACTATTAAAAATTGGCGATGGGCGTTTGGAAACGGATGCTGAGGGCTGCGTTAAATTGACGAGAGATTTTTGTAATTCAGTGCTGAGTGATTCCGAATTAATTGCGAGCGTTTATTCAGATTTAACGAACAACATGCATGAAGACAAATGGTTGTGTGAAAAAGGTGATTCTTGCACCAAAAATGAGAGCGTTAACAAAATAAATTCAGATATATTAAGCGAAGTAGCAGGAGAAATAACAGAGTATTGGTCTGTAGACAAATTGAATCTGGAAATGTAGACAAAGTTATGAACACAGAACAGAGCACTTCATATCCCGTAGAGTTTCTAAATTCTCTAGAGTTGTCAGATTTGCCCTCACATAAGCATCAATTAAAATTAGGCGTCCTAGTCATGCTAATGCGAAATTTAGATGCTCCTCGGTTATGTAACGGGACAAAGCTGCGTGTGACATATTTTGGACGGAACACAATCGGTGCTACAATTTTGACAGGCGTAGGAAAAGGTGAAAATGTTATTACACCACGGATCCCTATAATTTCCACAGATCTTTCTTTTCAATTCAAAAGGTTGCAGTTCCCCATTAAACTCAGTTTTGCAATGACAATTAATAAAGCGCAAGGGCAAACGTTACAGGTAGTGGGGGTCAACTTAGAAAAACCGTGCTTCTCTCATGGTCAGTTGTATGTAGCATGTTCGCGTGTGTCGAATGCCCAGAATCTCCACATTTTTTCCCCGAATGGAAAAATATATAATAATGTGTACAGTAGCATCTTAAAATAGTGTTCAGTTAGTTTTTTTTCCAAAATTCCCACAATCAATTGATCAGAATTTCCACAGATCTTCCCTTTCAATTCAAAATTTTCTATTTAGCTCAGTTTCTTTTCAATTCCAAATGCTGCACCTCTGACGGACCTATTAAGCTCAGTTTCCTTTCAACTCAAAAGGCTACATCTCTGACGGATTTTTTATTTGGCTCAGTTTATTTTCAATTCAGAATACTGCATCTCTGACGAATCAATTTAGCTCAGTTTCTTTTTAAAAGTCTGCATCCCTGACGGATAATTATGCTCAGTTTCCTTTAATTAAAAAATATCCCATTTCCATTTGGTATAAACAGGCTATTTTCATGCTTTCCTATACGCTGTGTTTCAAAACATTTTAATAGGCTGACGAATCAATTTTGCTCAGTTTCTTTTTAATGGCTGCATCTCTGACAAATCTATAAAACTCACTTTTCTTTCAATTCAAAAAAGCAATGTATAGTTCATTTCCCAGTGACCATGCGGGCGAAGCCGCGGGTAACAGCTAGTAATTTTATAAAAATAAGTAATAATTATTACGGTATCGAGTAAGTGTTTCCAAATCATTAATTTTAAAAAGTATAAAACAGGTTTTATAGTATAAATTTCAGCTATCTACATTTAAACTCTTCAAAAATAATAATTTTGACAGCCGCATTGGATCTAGCCTATGACGCCTATCTGTTGATGAATTTCCAGGTAGGAATAACTGCCGTTCTGAATTAACCGATGTAGTAACAATTGTCAGATACTTCAATGCACACTCAAAAAAGACACTTCAGTTTTATTTATTTGTATAGAAGATAGATACCTACTTACGATTTCGGAAATTGCTGTAGTAGAACTTTCTTCACTTTAGCTCAGCTTAGAATAAGTGCCTATATGATGATGGCTTATAAGATTTTTAATTGTTGGTATTTTTACTAGTTTTAACCATATGTTTACACATTTTATATTATCTACCTATGTCATATTTAATTTAAAAACCAAACGTTTGATTTGGTTGGCGGAGCCATATTAAAAAAGTATTTTAAAATAATAATTTACGCTCAACTTTTCGTTCCGCGATAATACAAAGAATGAAAGATCATAAAACACTAACGTAGGTAACCCGATAGTAAAATAAATAAAATATCATCATACTTACCTTCATATTTCATACATTACCGCTTTTGATATAACTCGAAGTTACTCTCATTCAATTTGTGGGTAGGAAATCTTACTTTTGTTAAGTTATTCTGTCCCCTCCCCAGCAATACGTCAGTTATGCAAAGATCGGTTCGTATGTTATTAAGTTACGGTTCGGTTGATGTTTAGGTTTTAGTTGATACGATTTTTGCATACGATCTTATAGGCATACGAATCGATCTGGGTGAAGATCGCATTCCGTTGGATCGATTCAAAAATCGGTGAATCATATGGCCGTGAATCGATCTTAAAATCTATTCAGATCGGGCATCCCTAATCACAATAACCTAAAAACAAACTAAATGCGATTGTTCAGTAGTTATCACCAGTATCATAAGTTAAAATAGTGCACTGGTCAGTAGTAAATAGTATAAAACAAAGTTGTAGGTACATTCAGTATTAAGAGGTATTTTAAGATTGATGGACAATCCTTTTAGTAATTCGTTCTTCGTTACACGCATTTTTTATTTTCATATTACATTAGCCGGAAGACTAATATTAAAACAACTATTTTTTTTTCAGAATTCTTGATTATTTGTTTAATTTCGGACCTGTTGTACAACCCACCGGCAATCGACCAGTATAATTCACTCAAAGATCGTCTGATCTCTGCATATGAAGAATCCGACAGTCGCCAACTACAGAAACTTCTATCAGAAATAGAACTTGGAGACCAGAAGCCCACACTACTCCTACGCAAAATGCGTACTTTGGTGCGAGATAAAGTCCCAGATTCAACGCTACGGCTAATGTGGGTAAACCGCCTACCACCATATGTTCGATCGGTACTAGCAGTCAGCGAAACATTCAGAACGCAGACAAAGCTCGACAAACTGGCACTCCTGGCGGACAAGATGGTCGAAAACAGCAGTAGCTCACACATATCGATGATCGAAAGCACTTCAACCAAGGCCAATGATACCCAGTTTCTCCTCGAAGAAATTCGAAGTCGCCGCGCTCAAAGCTTCCCAGCATCACACCTGTTACCAGCAACAGTACAACCAGCGCAATCAGCAAAACCGAAGATCACCTTTTCGTCGCAACCGCTCCGCAAGTAGAAGTCGAACAAGCTCAACATCAAGATCCCCTTACTGCTACTATCATCGACGTTTCGGGTTCAAGCAAGAAAATGCACAACACCGTGTACATTCAAAAGTGAAAATGCGAGTACGGAAAACTAACTAATACGCTCGATGCGACGGGATCCAGCGTAACAGCAAAGTCTTACCGTCTTTTCGTCACCGATAAAAAAGCAAGCTTACTTTCTTTATCGACACCGGAGCGAATATCTCAGTGTTACCGCCGAAACAAAGGCAAAAGTTGAAGCCACTGGATTTTCAACTCTATGCATCAAACAATACGGTGTTTCTTACATATGGAGAAAAAACAATGGAGCTGAATTTAAACCTACGCCGTCCATTAAAATGGAGATTTATTGTAGCTAAATTCAGCAAACCAATCACCGGTGCTGATTTTCTTCGACATCACCAGTTGTTCGTCGACATCAAAAAATAGAAGAATTATCGACGGGAAAACCAATCTTGGATCTCAGTCTTTCGTCCAAGCAATCTGCCCACAATAAGAAGCATAGATGTTCAACAATCGTATCACAAGATTGTCGAAGAATACTACCCTGGAATCACAAGAATAACTTCAATGAAATTAACACCGAAGAACGATGTTGAGCATTTCATCGAAACCAATGGACCACCACTTCATTGCCGTGTACGTCCAATCGCACCACACCTATACGAACAAGTTTGAAAGGAATTCGAATACATGATTGAGTAAGGAATATGCCGTCCAAGCAAAAAGCCCTTGGTCATCACCACTTCACATTATACCGAAGAAGACCGGACCGGAGAATTACGAGTTTGTGGAGATTACAGAAGACTGAATTCTATTACCACTCCTGACCGCTATCCAATACCGCGAGTCAAGGATTTCACTCATCAACTGTCAGACAAGACTATATTCTCCACCATCGATCTCAACCGAGCTTACCAACAAATAAGAGTACGCGATGAAGACTTAGAGAAGACAGCAATAATTACCCCAATGGGATTATTCAAATTTCCAAGAATGACCCCAGTATTAAAGAATGCTGGTCAAACCTTCCAAAGATTCATACACGAAGTACTTCATGGACTGGATTTCCTTTTCGCATTCATTGATGATCTCGTTGTTGCAAGCCCTGATAAAGAAACGCACGAAACCCATCCACGCACCGTGCTACAGCGATTAGAAGACAACGGAATCACTATCAACCCTTCGAAATGCATATTTGGCCAACAAGAAGTTCAATTTCTTAGTTTCACCGTCTGCAAGGAAGGAATCAAACCGCCTGCCGAAAAAGTCAGAGCAATCATCGATTATGCGAAACCTAAAACTATCGAAGAGCTAAGGCATTTTCTTGGGATGATAAATTTTTACAGAGAACAAATACCTAAAGCCGCTTAAATCCAAGCACCACTTCACGCCTACCTTAAGAAAAAAATAAAACGTCAATCGGATCGAACGATGAAGCCACGAAGGCATTTGAAGCTTGTAAAGTTGCGATCCAAAATGCAGCTTTGCTCGCTCACCGACCACATGAAGCAACCCTTGCTATCTTCAGCGACGCGTCCGATCTATCAGCAGGAGCCATTCTCCAAGAATACAGCAATGGGAAATGGCAACCACTTGGCTATTTTTCGAAGAAGTTCTCCGATACTCAACGTAACTACAGTACATTCGACCAAGAGCTACTCGCTATTTACATGGCTATCAAGCATTTCAGAAAAACATTGAGGGTCGAAACCTGATCGTTTTTACCGACCACAAGCCATTAACATATGTACTTCCGAAGAAAACATCGCTATCGGACACCACGACGAGCAAGACAACTTATTTTCATAAGTGAATTCACGACCGACATACGTCACATCAGTGGAAAGGACAACATAGTCGCCAACGCACTCAGTCGCATACCAATCGACAGTGTAACGTGCCCTACATTAATCGACTATCATAAGATCGCCGCACAAGACAGAGATAGCGACAACATAAAACATCTATCGAAGCAAAGTAACTTGTCCATCAAGCAAGATACAATGCCGATGACGTATCTACCTATCCATGCGAGTATACTTCCATGCGAGTATACTTTCCAGAAGAATGTCGTCGAGAAATCTTCAATACACTGCACAACATCAGTCATCCAGGTGTTAGAACAACAAGAAAACTCGTCACTAAAAAATTCTTTTGGCCTTCAATGCAAGTGGATGTTGGCAACTGGGCGAAGCATTGCATTCAATGCCAAAAATGCAAAGTACAAAGGCATACATCAAGTAGCCTAGCTACATTTTCGAACAGGTGTTCGAAGATTCGAACACCTGCACGTTGACATCGTTGGACCATTACCTACTTCACCGCAAGGACATCGTTACCTCGTAACAATGATCGACAGAACAACAAGATGGCCAGAAGCAATACCTACCGATGATACTTCAGCCGAATCCGTCGCGAAGATAATTTATGAAAATTGGATTACTCGTTTCGGATCACCTAAAACCATCACAACGGATCAAGGAAGAAACTTCAAAAGCAACCTATTCCCTCAAAATTCTTCAAACTATGGGAATACAGAAGACACGTACAACAGCAAACCATTCTCAATCAAACGGAATAATCGAACGATGGCATCGTACATTGAAGACCGCACTCAAAATTCGTTTATCTCAACATACAAAGTGGATTGATGAGCTACCTACAGTGCTACTCGGACTACGAGCAACACTAATCTTAGCGCCGCTCAACTAACCTACGGCTGCAGCATAAGACTACCGTGTGACTTCTTCACTTCAACATCGTCAAACAATCAAGAAATGGATTACGATTTTGTAACTCAACTTCGAGAATCAATCAACAAAGCCTTATCGTCGAAATGCACATCATCACACGGAAATAATAAATCAGTATTCATTCATCAAGATTTGAAAACATGCAAGCAAGTTTTTGTAAGAAACGACTCAGTGAAAAAACAATTTCAACCTACCTACGATGGACCGTATAAAGTATTAGAGCGAAATAGCAAGGCTTTTAAATTACAAATACCCGGAAGGAAATCTACAATTATATCGATCGACCGACTAATGCCTGTCTATATAATTAACGAGGATACTTCAGAGGATTCATCATCATCACAACCACCAGCGAGGAAGTTTGAAAATCCATCATCTACATCAACCCAGATGAAACCTATTGTAAAAATTACGAGCCACGGGCAAGTCGTCAAGCCTCCGGTACGCTTTCGCTAGGGGAGTGATGTAGCAGCCAGGTTAATCGGCAATAAATAATATAAACCCTGCTGCAACCATAACACAGAAGGCGAAGAAAACATTTATTTCCTAACTATCCCCGGCTACTGAGATACTGCGAGCTGCATATTGATGCGAGATAATATGACGTATATATTTAACGTTCTAATAAAGAAACAAGAAACAGCCGCAAATATCATGCAGCGCCACATCGTCTTCACACGCCGCTATCGTTATGTATCCGTCGACCATTTTGAAGCCGTTTCTTCAACGCCGCAGCTCGCTTCTTCTTGCTGTTCCGGAGCTGTGTCCCACGCCGCCACCGCTCGCCGACAACTTTTTGTAGCCCAGTCTAGCGACGTAGATACGAGAAGATAACACAAGTCTCACGCCGGCAAATGGAACGTACATAATAGTTGTATTTTTAATAATCTTTATTGGTCATAATGTATGTACTGTAATTGGCTAGGCAAATAAAAATTGTTACTACTGGTTAACTAACGACGTGGCCGGACATATAAATATAGGCTGGGTCGACGTAAAATTCATTCCATATTCCGTATTCCATATTCAATGCTCGATACACCAGTCGTTTCCACATAAATAGTAGTTTCATTTCTCCGCCACTAAACCACTCGGAGTCTGTTAATAGTGGACCGCTTATCCCCACTATTACACTGTTTACGACCAGTAAGCCAATGAAACAGTCAACATAATACACGTTTATCATCATCATCATCACAACTCTTCACAAGTCTAATACTGAACATAGGTGTCCAAGGAATGTTACAAAATACTGTTGCATGAATAAGTCAACTAGCGCCATCTAGTGTCAGGAACGAGAGCGAGGGGAGCATTGAGAAAATGACATCACAAATCGCTCAACTGACAGCGCCTAGTCGAAACTCGAACGCTCGATACCTTCCGCGTGTTTACTTGAACATTCTGGATATTTCTTTGCTAATTCAAATATATAGGCGCTGCAAGATGCGATCGAGGCGGTGTTGATTCGGCGACACAAGCGCAGCTTCGGAGCGGAATTAAGTGAATTAGTGTGTTTAATTATTAGTGTTTTTAGTTTTAATTTGTGTAAAGTAAATTAAAGTGTTAATTTAGGTAATTTTATCGGCAATTTTTATTGTCACGAACCTCAAGCTCGTAACAGTACGATCCTGAGCAAATTGGATCCATCGACTACCCGCACCTTTTTATACCAAGATCGTCACCCAATCCAGTGTGGGGTCGTCCAACACTTAATTCAACTGTACGAAGCTGCCACTCGAGAAACTTCTTACCGGTCGGTGGTTGCTCTTAGAGCTTTGTCGACAGCCCATTGCCACTTCAGCTTACTGATCCGTACACTTAGTCAGTTACTCTGGTCCTACTGCGAATTATGTATATATTAATTATTAAAGCCGTGGTAGCTCAGATAGTTGCGCTCTCTGTAAATTTCATAGTACGCGAGCAAACCGGGTTCGATCCCCGCTGGCAGCAATGAAATTGTTAATTACAATTGTAATTGCGGAATTATCACTTGCTCGATGGTGAAGGAAAAGATGCATTTCTGAGAAATAAGAAAAAAAACAATATTTCGAAGACATGTGAAGTTCGCCAACACTAATTCGGGCAGAGCAGCGGATTCCTTGCCTTAAAACCCTCTCAGAAATGAAGGTCTGTGCCCAGCTGTAGGACCTATATAGTATCGGCTATAACTTTTTTTAACTTTGGATAATTGTTTAGGGTCTTGATGTTTGTCCATGTGCAATTTATATACGTAATTACATAAATTGCACATGGCATAACGTCGAAAAGAAAGAGCCCTCTTAACATCATAAAAGGAGCGTAATTAAAATAAATTAACTGTTTAGTTTTCATAAAAATAAAATTAACATCTCAGAAAGGAAAATAAATTTTATTAATTGTTCAGTCTTCATAAAATAAAATAAACATTTCATAAAAGGAAAGTAATTATATTTATTAGTTAAGTATTCAATTTTCATAAGAATAAAATTTACATTGCTTGTCAGTGAATTAAAACATAGTGAGGAAACCTGCACGTCTGAGAATTAAAATATTTCGAAGACATGTGAAGTCCGTCAATTTTTGGCATTGGCAGAATAATAGCTGAATAACCTTTTAAAAATATTGTATATTGATTATTGATATTGTATATTGATGAAGGAAATAGATATTGATGAATTTTGATAGAAAAGCAAACTTCTACTTATTCATAAAAAACATCAATGTTATTTTGCCCCGGATAAGGAATATGAATTTTTACCACGTAAAAGAAAAATATTAAAGTTAGAGCGTTTATCTGCCACCTCAAATTTTTAAAAAGGGTTATTCAGCTATTATTCTGCCATTAGCTCTAAAATCTAAAATAATTTTATTTAGTAAATATAACCCATATAACCTCTAAAAAGTTTACTAATATTTTTCGGTGCGTTCTTTAAAATTTACCCCGTAGTTATATAGTAGCGCCACCTTATTTAAAGGTTTTTATGGACACTTTTTATACACAGTCTGTACTCCTTACTTCTACACTCCATAGTACAGTGCCTCCAATCCACCAACTTATTTATTCAGGTGGATAAAAATGGAACGAGGGCCGCCATTTTATAAATGACATTTCGCTGCTATGGTGGCCACACACGGTCGGTTCAACCGATCATTTCAACTGATCAGTTCAAACTAAAACTGTTGATATTTTTTAAAATATCTGATTTTTGATATATCCATAAATAAACTTACATGTAAAACACCGATATTAATATGTTTGTAATGATCAATGTACCCAAAATCCACTATGTTAAAAAAATCTTAAGAGTTTTAGTTCGAACTGATCATTTGGAATAATCAGTTCAAAGATGTTTTATAGGTCCTATATTGGCGTATTCGTCCGATCCTTCCACCATTGCGCCAGCGACGCTCGCTGCGAATATACGTCACGCACCCGTGTTTTTAATTACGTAAAATGGCTGTTTGTGCTGGAAATCATGTAAGGATATAGATATATAAGGATAAGAACATCACTTTTCATAGGAAAGTATACAATTTTCTGGTGTATTTCTTTATAAAACAATACGGAAGCTGAATGTCACTACAAGTAATAATACTGCACAATAAGCTGAGAGTGTTGCCTAGCGTATGAAATGTTTGTACCATTTTTAATGTCATGAATTATAGATGTAAAGCAACCGTACACACGGATATTTATCCAAAGCAGCCGATTTGCAGCCGTTGTCAACTGGTTGTTTATCCAACTACAGACAAAAAAGGATGATTATGTTTTTACTGTGTGTGCGGGTGGCCAAGCTGAATCGCTTTTTGCAATGGTGCTTAAAAACTACTTGGCCCATTTAAAAATTCTTTCACCATTAGAATGCTATTGACTGTAAAACGTATGATGCATTTTATTATAGAGGGCACTACTATCAACGACTATGTTTTTTTAGCTATACTCGTAAAGTTTTTGACCGATTTTGAAAATTCTTTTTATCACTAGAACGTTATATATAATTATAGATGTGTAATGTAGGATGTATTTTATATTATAGAGGGCGCTACTTTCTATGAATATGTTTTTTTGCCTAATCTCGAAAATTACTTGACTGATTTTGAATTCTTTCACCATTACATTACTGATAAGGGCTTTAGCTATGTGATTAAATTATATTATTATAATAATTATTTGTGTTATTAATATTTAAAAAAGTTAATAGGTACTATAAAAAAAGTTAATATGTATATATATATATATATATATATATATATATATATATATATATATATATATATATATATATATATATATATATCAATAATATTAGATTAGTCAAATATATGTTAGGTACATAAACATCTACTATTATTTTTTATGTATTTTTAACTGTTACATTAATTATTGATTTTATTAGTCATCTTCAGTATTTTACCTAGATAAAACACACATAAGCAACCGTATATTCCCATATTCCCATACACACACACAGGTGCAAACGCCTCGCACACATATTTTTACTCGTAGATTCAAAAGGTACGTCAATGTAAATGAAATATAAAATCTCCCAAATTTTTGGGTAATCGGTTCGCACTATTATTACCGAAGTCACGCACATTAATGCAGGCATGGTACGTAAGACATGCGCGTCACGTGGTACTCACACACACATGAATCAAATACTGGCGTCACTATGAACGGTGCGATGTGTTAGCAATACGGTATCTGTACCTATAGAACATTTTTTGAATCAGTTGAATTGCCCGTGTGTGGCAACCATAAGCTCAAACCTATAAAACATCTTTGGTGTCATTAAATCGAGAGCGATTTGTTCAATTATCATGAATAACGGAATCTTCTTTATTTTTACAAAATTTGGTTTGTTTTTCACCAAACAGCATGTTTCTAACCCTTATGACCTAAATAAATCACGTAACAAGCTTACAATTACTAATGTTATTGATCCCATAAGAATAAGATGCCGTACTGCATTAGCAGGATAACAAAGAAGTTTTCTTTTTTGATACATATTTATAA